>CM042427.1:19833170-19860670 GCA_023631565.1 Gymnocephalus cernua | reverse complement strand
TCTTACTCGGCTTGGGACATTTTAGCACTCTGTACCAGACACGCCAAGAGCCAACTCTGCAGGAAAGCACAGAACAGCAAGCAAATTGTCTCCTAGTGCGCAACATTGGTTGCCTTGTGCTTTACTGAATAGATAATCCACAAATAGACTACGAAGTGTTACTCACAGTGAGTTGATCTCATTCGGTATAGTCCGTGGGATCTGTAAAGTACCGACGCAGATGATGGTCTCCTTGGTGCAGGAGCATCCTGAAGGACATTTGAAATTCCGTTTAGATTCAACTGCTCCATAAATACACAGAAGCGCAAAACCGGCAAGTAGCCACTGCGGAGTAGATGACATGTTGCTTCTTGAACATTAATAATAGTAAACGAGGCCGTGGTCGGTGGTGCTAGTAGCAGCTTTTAACCGCCTGGCCGACATCAAAATGCAGCACTAGTGGAAAACCCTGACACAGGCTGATACGGCTGCAGCTGCGTCCCGGAAGGCTGCTTCAGTTTCGGGAAAACGCCGAGTCGTCAACAATAACAATTATTGAGGAGAATGACTCTAAACAATTTGAATATATATATATATAAAGTAGTGTGTATATATATATATATATATATATATATATATATACACACAAAACATCATTTTTAAAGTGATATTCAAGGTGGGGAAATCAATGCACCACAAAGAACGATATAGAAGCCCGAACATGATCTGAAGGGCTTATTTCAGCACCATGGAGAGCATTATTTACATGCACTTTATACCGTGATACATTCTGCATACCAGAGCACTTTAACTTCATTAGCACAGAAAGTCCCTTAAAGAGGAAAATGCATTAAAAAGGAATGCAAGCTGTAGGCCATACATTATATAATCATTGTTCTCCCTAATGCATGTGCCCCAAAACATCCTCCTTGTCAAATATTCTCCTCTAAACTACAGTTTCCTATCAGTTTTCCAGCTCAGTTTGATTGGGATATAACTGATGCCTGTCTGAGTTAAGAGCTCTACTGTGGGCCAACTCCAACCCTCCACACACACAGTGATGTAGTGGTGGTCAATGTGTGCTGTTACATGGTTATACCACTAGAGGGTAGCTCATGCTAACTAAAGTCTGAACAAGTTACAGATTGTTTGACAAAGGAAAAAAGTTATCTGCTGTGTTGTGTAGTTTTTAATGTGATATTATCTGTTTGAACTATTAATTCAAAATCTCTTTTTTTTTTTGTAGGTATAATCTATGTATTGGTTTTAGCTCATTCATTCTTGTGTCCCACCTGGTTTATGTAATGTTTCTTTTATTACTTTCTGTGTGATAGGTTTATTGCTCTCTTTTACATTTCTTTCACAACTACACACACATGCATACATTAAGGTGCAGACAACCTCTTCTCTAAACACAACATACTGTATGTGATGTGTATGATGGGTAATAAAAGCAGAACATAATTGAGAACAGCACAACATACATACAACACACACACTGACATAGCATACAACTTGCTAAAACATACAAGAAGGCCCTTTTCTTGTTATTTTCTTACAGTTATTTTAATTTTTAGTGTTAGTAGCCTATTTGCACTATTGCAACTGTTATTAATGTGTCATAAACTTGGGGTTATTCAAGCAATTACATGTTTAATGTAGTAGATTAATGTCAATAAAGTATAAAAATGATAAAACAATAAATAATATATGATTTATATTAAATAGTGTGAAAACAAATTATGAAGATACAGTGGGATACACTTCGTTTCACTTGATTCTTTGGATTTGCAATCCACAATCATGACCCTAAAGCTATAAAATGAACTACATTATCTTTGCTCTAAATAGTACCATTTTTCATAGAAAGAAGTATACAATAGGGTTGTTAGTTGGCCCAGCAGGGCCTAACAAGGTGCTGACCTTTACTGGAGGACCAGTAGTTAATGAGCATGAGTGAAACTGAATACCCATTGCCAGAAGGGGGCAACCGTACATGTCTGCCATTGCTGGCATAATTCATGACAGCTCTGCATCTAGCATTGCTGTTTTTAGGCTAGAGTATCTCTGAAACACTCGGGACACGTGCAAGCTGAAACCAGAGGACGCCACAGCAAGCAGCTCATGCTATTTCTTACTAAACAACCATCACCAAATTATGACATTTTGCACATATTTTGGATGTCTGTAACAACTTATTGAACTTGGTCTTATGTCAAATTAAACAAGACTCCTTGCTATCAAACATCTTTACACAGATTAAAAAAAATATCACCAGCGCATGATGTCTGTAGCATCTTTTTCTTTTAGACAAGTTTAAAAATGAACTAAGATGATTCTGAAGTGTATAGAAGTTATGAACATAAACTTAGTAACGGAAAGCTTAAAATACTCTAAAGAAGCAAATGATGACTGTGGACCAAACACAGCTCACAATATGTAACATAAGTTAAGGGACTTGAAAACTTGAATAATACATTTTATTGTACCATAATATTTACTCTGTGTATTTGCAGATACTTTATGTTCAGATACAGCACAGATATTCTCTTAAAGCCCTCAGATTTTTCATCCGATGGCAGTATTAAGAAGGATGCTGTGCTTTTAACTCCAATAAACTTTAATTCCAATAAAGCATATTATAGGTGGTGTTTAGTAATAATGTAAAATAAATTTTTGTAATGTATGAATTAAAATTCACAGATTGCTTTCTAACTGTCTAATAATTCTGCAGTTCTAAATGTTAATAAGTTGCTAATTTTAGGACATTGGTCCAGATGTTATTAATAATCTATAAACAATTGCTAAATTACGTATTAACTGATAAACCATCCCTTACACCATATAAACCCTTTAAGGTGCCTTGTTTAAAAAAAAATGGCAGCAGTAGTTTGAATAATCTGAGTTTTACAAATTCAGAGGGTGGTGCATGCTGTACAGATAGTAAAAACATTTGAGGCAAATTTGTGATTTATTTTGGGTTATATAAATAAAATGGACTTTACTCAACATGAAACAGTATGGCAGGTTTTCCTCAATCATACTCTTTAGGCCACATTTTTATATGAATGTATTGCTTCTTTAAATTTAAATATTTATAAATTGGTCAACCTGCTGAATCTTGCACCAGTAGGTCAGTAAAAGTGACCTATATACTCACAGTGATCATTTGTCCTCCTTAAGTGAATTGTCATTATCGGTGGTTTAGGGTAACTCTCTAATCCCTTACATCCAGTAAAACAGCTCACATATGACACTTTCAAATCCAAAGACGACCTTTGACCCTTTGAACATAAAACCCTTGAGGGCTGGGAGGGGTAACCTGGAGAAGTGTGGTGTCTGGCTGCTGGTGACTGCTTCACAGCAGGTGTTCAAGCTCTCAAACTTCTCCAGTTCCCACTCAGGATCTGCAGAAGGCACGATCACACAGGAAACACAAACATATCATACTGGAATTATGCATATATACAAGTCTGTGTTGACAGTATATTACAAAATCCAGAGTAATTTAACATATTTCAAATTTAGTTTGTTTTTCTCATCACTGTAATAAAGTAAATAGATTTTTTTTTTTAATACCTTGACATACAGTTTTGACAAGTAGCTTTAAGATTTGGAAAAAGTATCTTAATCCCCACAGTCTGACAGTATTTGATATATATTTGAACTTGTTCCAACTCCTTATTTATCAAAGCTATGATGTTTACATTGAGTTAAATCTTCCTCACCATTATTAAGGCTGCACCATTCCATCCAATGGAAATATATTTTTTGATGTCTGTGTATCATTTTAGAACGTAAAATAAAATGTTGGGTTTGTTCATTTACACTTTCCATCACGTGATCACTTTCATTTAAGGATCTGGTCAGCTCTAAATCGTTGATAGGAGACTTGCCAATCAGAGCTCCTGCTTCTGCTGATAGACTAATTTTAACTTTTTTTATAATTACCGTAGAAATCTACAACTACTTCAGTGGCAGACTCCAGGCTCATTAAGTACACACCTATCAGTTTTTCAAACGCTTACAAGCAGCCCATAGACCCACGTCATCTCTGTGAGTGGATAAACAACTGTCTGACCAACACTTGTCAACTCTCAAAATCTGTCACTGTAAAATCAACACTTGTTAACGCTGGAAGATTTGCTGTGTTACTGTTCAACTTATCCTTCAGACTCAAATGGTTATTTTTAGAGGAGGTATATATTGTGTATTCTGTACCAACATCTGATGGGAGCAAGGGTTCAAAAGGTCTTCATGCGGACAGTTCATGGCGTTGATTAATGGTGCTCATGATTTAACACCTGCTGTTTTAATGTAGCCACTGTAAGAAACTGATCTCAACATGCTTGCGTGAGCGGTGTCCCTATTTTAAATAGCTGCCTAAATTTATCAGCTTTGTGGAGGTCAGTTAAACCTGTGTGTTCATATTTTGGCACAGAAAGAGAAAATCAAATGTTTAATAGCTCTGACTTTTATTAGGTATAAGGGAGGTGGTTGTACAATAAGTGAATGGATATTTATGGAATTATCATTAATTTGCATTTCTTTTATCACTATCAAAATTTAAACATTGGACAGAGTAGACTAACTGCAAACTGAATAAACGATTTAACAGTATTCAAGCACTGTTATTTCATTCAATAGCTGTTTGTCATTGCAAGGCAAAAGATAACAGGCTTAAAGGAGACATATTATGCTCATTTTCAGGTTCATTCTTGTATTTTGGGTTTCTACTAGAACATGCTTACAGTGTTCAAAAAAATCATTATTTTTCTCATACTGTCTGTCTGAATATACGTTTTAGCTCTGTTTTAGGGCATGTCTCTTTAAGCCCCCCCTCCAGAAAAAGCCCAGTCTGCTCTGATTGGCTTGCAAGAAAAACATGGTGCACCTTTGCAATGGTAGTTCTCAAGCCATGGGTGGAGATACTCAGATGGAGGTCGTATATTCTAAAAACATATATATAACATATATGTCCCCTTTAGGAAAAAAGTACCAATACACTAATGGAAAAATACTCCATTACAAGAAAAAAGCCTGGATTAAATGTATACTTAAGTAAAGTATTATCATCAAAATGTGGTTTCAAAATGAAAGTACCTGTTCTGCTGAAAAATGGCACCAGAGTAATATATTATTCAGTAGATACAGAAAATCCTATCCATGTCATAAATAAGTACAAGATCATCATATTGCAGATACTGATGCATCAACATGTATGCAGCATTTTACTGTTGTAGCTGGTGGAGGTGGAGCTAGTTTTAACTACTTCATGCTGTATACACTTGAGTCTTTTAGTCCTGTGGTTCCCAACCTAGGGGCTGGGCCCCTCCAAAGGCTCACAAGATCATTTTGAGAGGTCGTAAGATGATTAATGGGAGAGGGAAGAAGAACAAACAAAGTTCTACTACATACATGTACTGTATATTTCATTATTTACAAGTACCTTAAAATTGTACTTAAGCACAGTACTTGAGTAAATGTTCTGGTAAAACAGATAGCTTCTAAGAGGCTGCACCACAATAATTACTCTGAGGGTAAACACGAGATTTGAGGGTGACAAAGGCTTTATACTGGTGGCCTCTGTCCTTGATATTACTGTCAGTGTGCCCTCCACATGGAGCAACTGTTCGCCCAACCCCTCCCTGCTGCATACCACCAAACTAGGGCCCCATCCAGAAACAACACTTGTCTCTTCAACACTTAGAGCTCTAATAAATAGATCATTACTGTGCAAGATAACATTATTCAGCATTGTCCCTGATAGCGATCTAAACTAAAATTATTTTTCGCCCAGTCCTTCATTTACATTTGTCTAATCTCCCATGAGTCCCGTATGCCCCAGTGGTGGGAGTAGATTAGATTCGACTGACACAAATCTCAAACTACATCTACAGACGACTGCATGAACTTGTAGCAAATTCTTTTAGCTGACTGGCACCAGCTGGTGAGGAACATTTTTCTCCATCAAGGAAAGGCAGCTGTTTCAGTGAGAGGGGCAGACCACAGCACTCTCTCCACATATATTATTAGTACTCTTTATGTTTACCTTCATTTTTAATGTATTTAAAAAAAACTCCCCTTTACATGTGTAAAAGAGTATCTGAGTTACATTACAGTTTTCACAATTCCTTAATCACATTTACTGAAAGACAACAATAGGAGAAATCACCACACCATTTTATATACTGTGCAGCACAACACTATGTCCTGCAAAAGGCCGTGACTCACTCAAAAAGTTCAAATTCTTCTCAGTGCATCAATGCCACCTCAATCCTATTTCCCTTTATTACTGCTTTTGGGACAAGGCGACCATGTCTAAGTAACTGTGACAAAATGACAGTATAGTTATGTCAATTATACTAAACCCAGCTGAATAAACTCATGTCTGTCCCTGTCAATGTCCATTCACAACAAGCACTTTATATAAAGTTATATATGAGGGGACAACTGAAATACTATAAACCCATGTGGTGATTCCTTCCTGCAATGTTTAGAGAAATGCAAATGTCTCTTACTGTGCTTACTGTAAGAAATTCTGAAGGAGAGGGGAGCTGTTCCTCCAGGAAAGGTGCTGAATCTTGACATTTTCTTTCTTTTTCACAAAGGCCTCATGCTTCATGTTCACGTTTGAAAATGGTACACAACCTCCCATAGGCGTAATTTACAGGGGGGATACGGAGTTACAACCTCCCCAATAACCCAAACTGGCCAGTGCAACCCACCCCAAAAACCTATTATAAATTCCTTTACATAAATAAAGACGTGCACCATAACTTGATGCAGAAAAGGCACAAATAGTTGCAGAAAAATTCACCAGAATGCAGAAAATGAAATGTTTGAAAGTGGAGATCTCTAATGTTGAACCCAAAGTGACGCCCTTGCAGCCTCCCCACACTGAGATTCACACCAGAGAGAAATCATCGTGGGATTTTCCTTGGGACTCCCCCCCATCTCTCTCTCTCTCTCTCTCTCTCTCTCTCTCTCTCTCTCTCTCTCTTTCTCACCGCCCTCGCTCTCCACCCTCCTCGTTCCTCCAGCATGCAGAGTTTTCCGTCCTGTGTCGGGATAACATCGTAAACGAGGACCACCTGACTGTAAGACCGGTCCAAATGGAAGCAGCGGAGGAAACTCTCACTTACCGAGATGACACCCTACTTCACAGGAAGCTGCTCCCAGAGGACAAGCATAAGGACAACACGCGCAGTGAGGGCCACGCCAAAGTAACAAAAAGCGACGAGTCCAACTATGTGGACCTGGACGTGAAACCGGACGGCGCAAAAACAGTGAAAGTTTCTTTCACTGGCGAGGGAAACCAGCTGTCCGTTATCAAATGCGATAGTTCAGAGCAGAGGGAGCATGACGAGGAGGGTAAAATGATTTCAAAGTACTTTGTTGAAGAGCAGTTAGAGGACAAGCAGGCCACCTTCCCCGGGCCTGTTTCGGGTGAGCCTCCTTTGGAAACTCTGACCAAACGTCCCAACACCGACCAGGACTTGGAGAATGGGAAGCAGCGCGAGGCCGACCTCGACCCGAGTGACTGCAGTGAACATGTATGCAGTGAGAGTGATGAGCTCCAATACACGGACATGTATCTGAACAGCAAGACGGAGTCTGATGATGGTGCCAGTGCGGTGCTGTCCGACCACTGCGGCTCCGACACCGTGGAGGACGAGTCTCACTATATCACCACGCACGAAATCCAGCTGACCGAGCTCGATCACGACGTAGATTACGACCTGGGGAGAGGGACCTGTTGGGATCTTGAAGACGACAACCTGGTGTATTCCTTTGTGGATTATGCGTCTTTTGAAAGCGATGAAACGCAGGAAGGGACTTTGATACTCGAGGGCAGGAGCCAAGCGAAAGTGCAGGCTAATCTTGGTGGAGCAGTTGTCAGCACCGAGCAGGAGGACAGTGATCTTTGTGACTCGGACAAATGTGCCAGCTCAGATGAAAGCGTGTGCAAAAGCTACAGCGGAGAAGCTAATGCGGGGAAAATTCATTTGTCAATAAAAGCATCCTCCAGGGCTTTAAATGAACCTGTCAATTTCTTTGATAACAGCACCTGTGGGTACACAAAACACTTTGGAGACGGGAGCCACGTCTCTTTTGTGAGCTCTGGCTCCAGAGTGGGGCCCTTGTGCGACAGAGCCAAATACTTCATCCCTGCTCCGGGCCGTCAGCACCTTGCATCCAAACTAAGACGGAAAGATATTAATGAGTATTCCAGCGGAGCTTCCAGCTCCATCAGTGAGCTGGACGACGCTGACAAAGAAGTGCGTAATTTAACCGCCAAGTCTTTCCGGAGCTTGGCATGTCCATACTTCGATGCCATTAATCTTAGTACCTCTAGTGAGTCCTCTATGTCTGAGTATGGTCTAAATAAGTGGTCAGCTTATGTGGACTGGAATTATGGAAACATATCGCGGGGAAGAGAGCGGAGCGTAATTGCGCACAAGACTTCCAGCGCAACTTGGGAAATGAATAAGACTGTGGAGAGTAAGAGGCATGGTAAGTCTATTACCGACATGAAAGCTCCACAAACCAAAATGTACGCACTGCACAAGAGAACATCTTCTCAACAATCATCCTCTTCTAGCAAAAAGATCGAACTGAAAGATCCTGTTCAGTCAAGGCAGCATGGAGTCACGCTGAATTTGCGCTATAATGTTGAAGCGCCTGAAGGCGCCAGACGTCCAAAATGCTCCAAGAAAGCACAATCCAATAAGGTTACTGGGGCTGTGTTAGCCAGGTCAGGGTGTGAGATGCAATGTCACCACACAGATAGCATGGAGGATACACACAAAAGAGCAGTTTTTGCATCAAGTCTATTGAAAAATGTGATTTCCAAAAAGATGCAGTTTGAACAGGAGCGCAAAATGGAGAGGGGTGAAATTTGTGACACATACCCAGCTCTCTCCCCGACTTTTCACCTCAAAGATCAAGATGGGATGAAAGACAGTAGTCAAGGAAGAGGCTTACAAAGACAGACATCAGAATCAGGTTCAGGTTATAATTCTGCTGATGATCAATGCCTGGTGGGCAGCAGACCCGGTTACTGTGAGTCTGCAGAGGAGCAGAAAAGCAACAAAGATGATTCAGAAAAGGGACAACAGGTGCCTCCAAAAGCATCCCTCAGCCACAGTCAAAGTAGTGCATTTAATTCACTGAAACAAGATGAGCCAGAGCCTGTAAATGAACCCACATCTGTAACTGACACGCAGACCACAGCAAAAGGATTAGACACCAGCAGCATGCTGACAAGACTGCTTTTTGTTCCAAGCTGCCAGCTCCTTTCAAAAGAGAAGGATTTTACCAAAGACTTGCAAAGCTGTGCACCTGTCACAGGCGGACCTGCTGGCCCACAGAAATGTGAAAAAGAGTTTCAAACGGGGAATAATGGAAACATAGTAGGCAAAGAAGAAAACGAGAAGGGGGGGAAAACCCCTGAGATAAAAATATGCCTGAGGAGTGTGAAGGAAGATAAAGGCTGTACACTGAATATTGCCAACCTGTTAACCCCTAAACTAAGTTTCAACACTGTGAACACATTCAGAGCAGCAGGTGAAGCCAAATGCCACGTTTTGTCTGCTTCAGATAAAATCCCAAACTTCACAGTTAGAGACATAAGAGACACCAAATGCAAGTTTCAAACACCAATATATCAGGTCAGAGATGTCCGTAAATTGGTAAAAAGTTCATATCGCTTTGTTTCATTGGAAAGTAGTGAGAGTAAATGTTCCACAGCAGCTGATAAACTTGAGGCCACAAAGGAGCCAGTTAAGCATGTATCACCATCTCCTATTGTGATTAAATGTCACTCTGTAAAAACAAATGTTAAACAACAGACAGCTGAGGCGTTACAGACACAAGCAGAGGCAGGCATATCATCTAAAACATCTCAAAGTGAAAATACACCATCACATTGCACAGCCAGTAGGGTGCCAACTGTTGTATCAAAGCAGCTTCCCCCTGACCAGTCAGAAATTCAGCCAAATATTGAAACCAAACTGACAAAACAGAGGCAGGAAAAGTTTGCATGCGAGGTGGCTGAAAGGAGAAACGAGCCCAAAATACCAAAACAGGCCGCATTAGAGAAGCTTAAAGCTGCAGTCAAAACAATGGAGCAGCTTTATGTTTTTGATAGAAATGAATGGAAGCGTAAAACTCATGCTCCACAACCAATCACAGATAGCCATGTGTTGTCGCTTATTGCCAGTGAGGAGCAGGGGGCAGAGGAGCTTGAGACAACAAACACTGACAGGATTCCTCAGTCACAGGAAGATAAAGGAGCTCTGAATATCATACATGTTCCATATAACCATGACACGTTTCAAATACAGTCGCAGCAAAGTAAAACATTTAGTAACAAACATGTCCTTCATTTTGGCAATAAGGCACGTGTCAGCATTAGTTCAGGTAGTAACCCTATTCCACAAAGCTCTGTGCTGCAAACATCATCGACTATGAAAAGCTCCAAGACTCCAGTGGCTCCACTGTCAGTGAAAATAGAGCCCCCAAAACACGGCCAGGTGGAGCCGGGAAAGGTCAAAGTCATTCCCACTAATCCCACTGTTGCACAGGCCTGCTCAGACTCTGAGAACTATTTAACCATACCGGGGCTGGGGTACACAAATGAAATCAAACTGCTGAATCAAGAGCCTGTTTTGAGGGAGGTGAGTTCAAACAATAGCCAAATCAAAACAGGTGACAGGAAGACACCCGAGCAAAAAAGATCTCCGTTAATCATCGAGTACCCAGCTTCAAGCATCTACCACTCGGGGCCAACAACAGGGCCTCAAGTACAGCAGCAGGTGTTGTGTTTCTCTCCATCTGTCCCGACTGTGTCACCTACACCTTCTACTGGAGAGGCAGTCCCACAAACCCAGCGGAAGATGCTTTTGGACCCCACTACAGGCCATTATTACCTGGTTGACACGCCCATACAGGCCGCCACAAAGAGACTATTCGACCCTGAGACAGGCCAGTATGTGGATGTACCCATGCCCCATTCTCCTGTGGCACCTGTCACCCCTGTGCCTGTATCTTTGTCCCCCCTGGCCCTGAGCCCAGGAGCGTACGCCCCCACCTACATGATCTACCCAGCCTTCATCCCCTCGCCCACTCTGTCAGCCCAGGCGGTGTTGCCACAGTCACCGTGTCACTCTGAGGATGCAGGTGGAGAAAAGGTAAAAAACGCCAGAAGCCCTAAGCCGGAAAAGAATGCAGCAGGCACAGAGAATGTGTATTACAGTGCAAAAGGCGAGGCTCCACAAGGACCACTGCAGCTTCCTGTAAGTTTGGGACATGTGAGCGCCAGAGGAGGTGCAGCGACCTCTGACAGGAAGCCAGTTATCAGCATCACAACGCAACAAGGTCCAAGAATCATCGCACCGCCCTCCTTTGATGGAACAACAATGAGCTTTGTAGTGGAGCATCGGTGACCAAGGCAACATCTTATCATACATGTAAGTTAGCACATATTCACATGTCCCCTTGACTCCTACTACCATTCTTCTTTGTGTCTGTAAGTGATTGTAAATGTGATTTCATTTATTTAACATTTTAATTTGATTGAAACCAGATAAAATATGTATTTTTTTAAAATGTTGTACACACGCTTACTGTCAACTTTACTGAACCCATTAAATCCATAAGGTTAAAAGCACAAAAACTGTTGTGTGTGCTATATGGTAATGCAGGTGTGCAATTCAGTCACATTCATCATATAGCACAGAGGGGTGGAGAACGTACTAAGTACATGTATTATCGCTCAAAGTTGGAATGGTACTCACTTTAAATATTTCTTAATATTTTTCTCATATTGCTGAAGTAGAAGTATGTTTACTTGTATGCAAATCTAACAATAACTTAAAAAGTAGTCTCATTTGAAGACGTCTCTGACTTAGTTGGTCTTCATCAGCGGATAGCGTATGCTAGCATGTGGTAAGGGAACCTTGAGCTAAGATTATTTTGTCAAATTAAAATAAGATAAAATGCTATTTACAGGGATTGAGGAAATTGGCCATTGTAATAATGAAAAAAAAATATTGAATACAAAATTGGATAGAAATTTATCTCAAAAATGCATTGTCATGAAGGTAAAACATTTATCAAAAATAGACATTTTTGAGATCCATAGTTTTTAGGGCTGTGCTCATAAGCTCAAAAAGCGACTCAGTTACAGCAATGAGCCTATTCTTGTAATTAGTCACGTTCCACTCCTCTTAATAAGTTATCCATTCCCTAATATGACAGTGAGATTTATATGGTTTGGTGTTTCGAGGTTGTTGAAGCTGAACCAAGGGCTGTCGTTGTACAGTGCGGTGTAACACTCACACAGTCATCACATGTACTACATGAGTTTTTTTTCATTTTTCGGTTGTAAATGTTGCTAAAGCAGCAGTCCAGCTCGGCTGCTTCAGCAGTGGCATGTCTGTGTTAATAGACATGCAGTAGCTTCATGACAGGTAACCTGACTCCACTGGGCATGCTGAGATTTTCAGCCTTGGCCCGGAGCGAGTCGGTTGAGTTCCCTTTTCTCTGCATTACACATCGTCGGGCTATTTTAATAGTGCGAGACAAGTTTGTTTACATGCTTTATTCTCAGGGTTGGAAAGTGTCACAGGAAAGTATTCCAGTCAGTGACACCTTACACCAGGCTTTTCTTAATCAGTGTTAGAAATGCTTTAATTACTTGGATAACGTTACAGTTCATAAATGTGTTTGTTCCTTGTTTGCACTTTATACTAACATTCAGTCCAAAAAGAATATGCTAAACATGTAGCTCAAAAGTTCAGTTCACACAAATAAGGAAAAACAAAAATGTCCACTTACCTGTATGTCTGACTGACTTACATTCTTAAAGGGATACTTCACCACTGGAAAGCTGAATATATCTTTAAATTGGGTCACTTATGTAGCAGAAATGTGATTTTTTTTTTTAATTGGTGCCTTCTAGGCCGAGAAAAGACAGAAAATGTGTTTTTGGCTCATATGGATGAAAGACACCAAATCCCAGAATGCACTTTGCTTCGCTGCTTTGAGTCCACTCCCAAGCCACGCCTACCGCTTGACAGACACACAGTGAGGCATTCGACTCAACTCAATGTGTTTTATTGTTATTTCAACCATATACACAAAACAACGTTTCATCCTGGCTCAAGTGGTGTTACACATTTAAAATATATAAAAACTACATTATATAAAAACTACATTATATATATGGTAGCTGGACAGTCCGGTTCACTGTTGTTCAGCCATGTTTCCACGAAAGCAAAAAACAGTCTCTGAATTCGCGTTGGGAGCATCGTTGAAGTTGGATGTAGTCCAGTTTGTTGTTTAATGAACGGACACTTGCAAGCAGGATTGATGGGACAGGTGGCCGGCTAGCGTTAGCTTCCCACCTAGCCAACGTGGATGTTCCCTACCTGGCTCGGTCTCCGTGGCAGGCGAAGCTCTCGTAGTGAGCCGATTATTCCGTCTGTAATAACGTTTCCTGCATATTCTCCGATCTGTACCGATGTATCCCGGTGGTACACGTGCGGTAGTTTGAATGCACATAATTGTTGTAAAAGTTTGCTGCTGAGAAGTTCTCTTAATACATCCATGAGAGAGAGCCCTGTTTAGCGAAGATTCAAGATGGCTGACATTTCTTTTTTTTCCGGCTGAGATCGGCTCGCTTTGGGTGATGGGCGGGTTTAAAACATGCGGAAGTAGGTCCTACTACTGGCTGTAGTCTTTTGCTCTGGCCAAAAAATCTTCCGATGACGCAAAAATCGTCATTTTACGTCATCGGAAGATTTTTTCCGGACCCCCCAATGCAGATATCTCCTGTCTCAGAGGGATATGAGGGAGGGAAGCACGGCCATTCAGAAATACTACCGGGTTTCTACTGATACAAAGCTGAATGCTAAATCGGTGAAGTATCCCTTTAAGTAATAGCATAGCGAGGTCTGTTGATTATCGTGAGTGGCCAGGAAATTGTTTCTCGTATCACAATTTGAATACAATTCAACTTTACGTGCACTGACTTAGTAGCATAAGTGTTAATAATAATCTCAAAACCTCAGTAAATAAAACCAAAACTTTCTGCATGTACAGTGGTCACTCTGGTACATGTCAGACATGTCAAGCTCATCTATAAGCTTTACTTGTAGCCTTGTAGTACTTGTAGTACTTGACCTTTAGCTGCAATGTGTGTCTCTGCTGTGATTTTGGCTTAATGCTAGCTTGTTAGCATGCGATGCTTACCATTAGCAAAACATTTACATATATATCACATTTACTAAGCTTGCTTGGAAACAAAAATTCAGCTTTTCAAATCTTGTAGCTGTCTCAAGTAGAGTAAATGCTAACATCCTGTTTAAAAATGTATTAACACACAACACACTTACCACATTTAGTGTGTAAGGCACAATGTAGAGCGAGCCAGTTATTATTCCTTTCTCTCATTCCGACTTGTCACAGCAAAAAAGGCATAGGTGTGACAAATAACTAATTGAGTGTGCCCGTAAGCTGTGAACTGCATGCATAGTGCAAATAACTGAAACACCAATGTGAAATACAACCCCAAATCAGAAAAAGTTGGGACAGTATGGAAAACACAAATAAAAAAAGAAAGTAGTGATTTCTAAATGTACTTTGACTTGTATTTCATTGCAGACAATGTGAACACAAAATATTTCATGTTTTGTCTGGTCAACTTAATTTCATTTGTAAATATACATCCTTTCCTGTCATTCAGACCTGCAACACATTCCAAAAAAGGTTGGGACAGGAGCAATTTAGGGCTAGTAATCAGGTAAATTGGTTAAATAATGATGTGATTTGAAACAGGTGATGTCAACAGGTGATTTGGTACAAAAGCAGCATCCAAGAAAGGTCTAGTCCTTTAGGAGCGAAGATGGGCCGAGGATCGCCAGTTTGCCAACAAATACGTGAGAAAATTATTGAAATGTTTAAAAACAATGTTCCTCAAAGAAAGATAGGAAGAGATTTGCTTATTTCACCTTCAACAGTGCATAACATAATTAAAAGATTCAAGGAATGAGGAGGAATTTCAGTGCGTAAAGGACAAGGGTGCAAGCCTAAGCTGAACAACCGTGATCTCCGAGCCCTTAGGCGGCACTGCATCAAGAATCGTCATTCATCTATAAGCGATATCACCACATGGGCTCAGGACTACTTTGGCAAACCTTTGTCAAGTACCACAATACGTAGTTACAGCCACAAATGCCAGTTAAAGCTGTACTGTGCCAAAAGGAAGCCCTATGTTAACAGTGTCCAGAGGCGCCGTTGACTTCTCTGGGCTCGGAGGCATCTGGGATGGACCATCACACAGTGGAAACGTGTACTGTGGTCAGATGAATCAGTATTTCAGGTATTTCTTGGGAGAAATGGACGCTGTGTGCTCCGGACCAAAGAAGAAAAGGATCATCCAGATTGTTACCAGCAACAAGTCCAAAAGCCAGGGTCTGTCATGGTATGGGGTTGTGTCAGTGCCCTTGGCAAAGATAACTTGCACTTCTGTGATGGCACCATTAATGCTGAAAAGTACATAGAGATTTTGGAGCACAATATGCTGCCTTCAAGAAGACATCTTTTCCAGGGACGTCCATGCATATTTCAACAAGATAATGCAAAACCACATTCTGCACACATTACAAAGTCCTGGCTGTGGAGGAAGAGGATACGGGTACTTGACTGGCCTGCCTGCAGTCCCGACCTGTCTCCAATAGAGAATGTGTGGCGCATTTTGAAGTGCAAAATGCGACAATGAAGACCCCGTACTGTTGCCCACCTTAAGACTTGTTTGCAGCAAGAATGGAACAAAATTACACCTGAAACACTTCATCACTTGGTGTCTTCAGTCCCTAAACGTCTTTTAAGTGTTGTGAAAAGGAATGGCAACATTACAAAGTGGTAAATGCTTTACTGTTCCAACTTTTTTTGAATTATGTTGCAAGAACCAAAATAGGAATTTTGTTTTTTTGAAAAAACAAAACAATAAAAATCATGAGGAACACATTAAATTATGTGCTGTTGTATTGTCTGCAATGAAATACAAGTCAAAGTACATTTAGAAATCACTACTTTCTTTTTTTATTTGTGTTTTCCATACTGTCCCAACTTTTTCTGATTTGGGGTTGTACAACCATTATTATTTTATTACTGTGCTTTTCTCACTATGACATGATTTATTAAAATGTGTTCCATAGTCAAAACTTTATAAACAATCAAAAAACATGAACACATTTTAAAGACAATGAGAAGGATAATAGAATTGATTAAAATAGAAGTGGGGTTAAGAAAATAAATCAGTCAAACGGACCAAGGTATTTACAGGTTGGCCCTGTCGGTGTGAAGTATTAATAATGTTTTTCTAAATGGACAAGCAGGCAGAAATGCAGAAACAGACAGACACAAAGAGTAATGCCCTCTCTCTTTACACCATTAAATGCTGTAGCCCAAAAAAACATAACATTCATGCAGTACATACAGTATATATACACACTTACAACAAGTCACAGTTTCTCAGCTAATGTGTCAGAGCAATAATACAACTGCAAGAGCATGAAAGATACATGTCAGCTGGATGTGTGGCAGGCAGGGGCCTAGCATGGGGTTAAATAGGGGTGTGAAGAGGAACAGAAGGGGTGTGTGTGCCTGCGTGCGTGCGTGCGTGCGTGCGTGTAACTGGTGGTGGTGGGGGTGTTAGTCGGCGGAGGGACGCGGGGGCATGGCTGGGATAGTGATGCAGGAGGAAAAGGTCAGGCAATGTAAAGTATTTGTTGTGCTGATACAGGAAGAGGACAGCTGCTTGGAGAGATCAGATGCTGCTGCAGCTCCAGCTTGGAAGCGAGTCTGCAGGGCTGAGATGGGGTCAACTTTTTATAGCCCCCTCCCCCTCTGCTTTTTCCTAAACGGGGAGAAAGAGGTGGAGAGCACTGTCGACCTCCAGCACTTCTACGTAAACAAATCGAGCAGCGTGCCCCTGGCAGTGATTTGACTGAATCTGGTCAGCTGATTCAGAACCAGGAACTACAGGCTAAAAAGTCACATTACAATGTCTTAGGACAATGACTTCTATCATAAACTGGACAAAAACTAAATCATGTTTTCTCCTCTAAAATCCCATCTTTTTTCACTGCATCCATCAGAGTTTAACACCCATTTTATGTCTTCTTTTATGTCACCTCCAGACATCTCCACCAAAGAATCTGCCTTCATTCACCGTAAGTGCAAGTTTCACCCCACCCACCTGTGATCTACTCCGGAGGACAACTTTCACCACCAACAATATTTTTATCCCCACTCTGTTGTGTTGTTTATCCTTGCAGCAGACATTACTGTAATCCCTATGCATTGCAGCACTTTGTAGGGTAAACGCATTAAGCCACGTCCTCTGGCTGATGCTCTGCCATGTTGCTATATGAAGCTGCTTTGTAATACTTTCCATTCAGCTGCTGTCTAGAACTTTTGAAATGCTGTTTGGGCCCTGCAACATGTCTATTCAAAAGGAAACAAAGCAGGCATTTTATTACAGTTCAGTGTTAGTCATTATTTGCTAAGCCACTATTTTATTATTATGAATTTAATGTTACCATGTCTTTAAAGCGAGTCTATGTAGCTTTTGAAAGGAAAAACATTTTTATTTTACAAATGAAAAGTTGAATTTATAAGCAATAAAAAATAACCTTGCTGAACTTTTGGTGTGATCATGTTACAGTAGCTAATGTCGGCAAACTTGATAGATATTACTGTGTAACTGCCATTACTGAGTCAGTTTACTGACATTATGTCTCCAGTTGTGCTACTATTACACTCTATTTTAGGATGTCATGGATTAACGTTTCATTGGTTTTACCACAAAGCCTTGCTGCCAGTTTATTCCAGCGGCCCAACAAGGTACTGAAACTAAAATAATCCCTAAATGTCCAAAAATATTTTCCATATAAACCGCCATTATTAAAGAGACATCAGTAAAACTCCCACTCCCACTTCCGGGAAATGCTTGGGAAATTGAATCAAGGGTGGGCTACTTTATGTTCAAAGCCTCCATTGCAGAATTGACTGCATGGAGTTGTGGCCCAAAGGTCACCTGTGCTTGCTGTGCTGGCAACCAAAGAACCTGCCAGTGGCGAAGGAGGCTGTTAAACTGAGAAAGAGGTCCTTTCAGGCTTGTTTGGCAAAAGGGATTCCTTAGGCAGGAGACAGGTATCAGGAGTACAGGAGGACTGGATGCAAAAAGTGCGTGGGAGAAGTTTAAGTAGGCCATGGAGAACGACTTTTGGTCAGTCACTACCCGATTTGTACCGGAAACCCAATCTATTCAGGTCCTATCTCCTAACCAATTGGCTATCCTGACTCTAACCATTTGAGTTCAATGCCTAAACTCACGCACAAGCGTAGAACAAATCGGGTCCCCGGTACAGATCAGGTGGCCAACAGACTCAAAGAGGTTCTGCCAAACTGTCAGATGACTCTGGAGGGTGATGCAGTGCTTAGCCCAGGCTGTTCTCAGCATGCGATTAGAACTGCTTACCCAGACTAACAATATTGTTAAACAGTTGAAGGACCATTTAAGGTACTCCTGAATCTGACTGAGACATCCTCCATAAAGGAGGAAGAGCTAAAAGGCTTGGGGAAAGCCTTGTCCATTTCACTAGTGGAGATCACTGAGGTAGTAAAAAAGCTCCACATGCTCCAGATGCTGAAAGCTCTGGACATTGTGGGGCTGTATTGATGCCACCGACATGCCTCCTCAATGTCGTTTAACGGTCAGGGTTAGTGGTTGTGGACTGACAGAAGTGGGGGATGGTTCCCATTTTTTAAAAAGGGGACCAAAGGATGTGCTCCAACTATTAGGGTATCACAATACTCAACCTTCCTGGGAAAACTTATACCATGGCACCAAAGCAACAATGGCATGCGTTCATCCAATCAACTGCCAGGTATTTTTTGAAAGGGCCTGCCCTTTTCCAAACAGTTCTGTGTAACAAACCATCTGGCTCGTCAGGTTACTGGAAAGGAGGCTCCGACCAAACCTAAGTTTCAAGAAGGAGCAATGCCGATTCCATCCTGGTTGTAGAACAGTGGATTGACTTTATATCCTTGCAAAGACACAAGAGAGG
This sequence comes from Gymnocephalus cernua, assembly GCA_023631565.1. NCBI lineage: Eukaryota > Metazoa > Chordata > Actinopteri > Perciformes > Percidae > Gymnocephalus > Gymnocephalus cernua. Next base: position 19,841,549 of record CM042427.1, on the reverse strand, counting down.
TGATGGGAGTTTGCCCATCAAGTCAACTTTTGTGTATTTGGAGAAGGCTTGTGACCGTTTCCATCGAGGTACTGTATCTTGTGTTGGGTACTGCGGGAGTATGGGGTACTGTGCCATTGTTACAAGACATTTTTTTTTTTATTCTAGTCACAATTTCCAAGATGTGGAGTGTTCAGTATGTTGGCCTCAGGATTGCATCTCTGCTTTTTGTGGATAATGTGGTTCTGCCAGCCTAATCAGACTGCAACTTTTTGAGATGGTTTGTAGCCAGGTTCACAGTAGCAGGCACACAAGTCAGTACTTCCAAGTCTGATGCCATATTACTCTGCCAGGAAATGGTGAATTGCTCCTTTGAGTTTTGTGTGTAGCACTGCCCGAAGTAAAGGACTTCAAGTATATTGGGGTCTTTAACACAAGTAAGGGTAAGATGGAGTCAGAGACTGACGGATTGGTGCCACGCCAGCAGTAATGCAGACGCTGTAACAGACTGTTGTTGTGAAGAGATAGCTGAGCCTGATGGCGTTGCTCTCCATCTCATCAGTTGATCTATGTTCCAACCCTCACTTGTAATCATTAGTGTTGGGTAATTACTGAAAGAATGAAATGGCAGCGTGAAGCCACCAAAATGAGTTCCCTTTGCAGGTTGGTTGGGCGCACCCTCAGAGAGGGTGACAAGCTTAGACATCTGGAAGACCTTGGAGTAGGACTGCTGCTCTTTCATGTTGAAAGGAGTAAGCTAAGGTTCTTTGGGCATTTAGATTCCTCCTGGATGCCTATGGATGGAAAACAATTAACAGAACACATCTTGGGAAATGATGGGGAATTAAATGTGCCATTATCCTGCTTGCTGTTGTGGCCACAGTGGCCACTGGTATTTAAAAGTTACATAGTCTTGCTTTATTTCACACAATAAGATAATTACTTATGGTGAATACAACCTATAATAACAGTTTTCTGAGAACAGGGACCATTTGTCTGCACTGAATTTAAAAGAAAATGCAGATTAAGTTTGATTATTTTATTTCAAAATAATATATTTTTAAAGATATACCAAGTAAATGGTAAATATCTGACATTGTTATGTATCATTTTATTACTCTCCAACACAAATTTTCCACATTCACAATGACATTTCCATGTTTTCAGGAGTCCGTGGCTCATATTCTACTTAATGTATGTGTAACCTCTGTCTCATGACTTACAAAATGCTGCTAATACCTTCACAACTGACATGCTGTATGAAGTGGTGTATGTTTATATTTAAAAGCACACTCCTTGTATGTTAAATAGAGAAAAAAAGACAAACACACCAAGTGTGTTGCTCAGATGAAGCGGAGCTGGGACTCTGGTTTAACAATGTACTTAGGTCAGTATTTCCTAAGTAGTGTTGGGCCTAATGAGTCAGAGCCAGCTGAGACATTTAGGGGATAACATCCTCTATTGGTGTTGGTATATTTTACACTTTTGTGTAATGTGGTGGGAGTTGGAGTTATGTATATCTCAATGCATCCGTGTTCGTGGCTGGGAGTTATGTACGGCATTTCGGTATTCTGTGAGCATACAACAAGGAGTCATGTTACTTCACTGTAGACAGGAGCATACAGACGGCACATGTGTTGGGTGTGTCTTTACACTTTACACACAGCAATGTCAGTTTTTCTTTTTTAACCACCTTGACCTTTTTAGTTTAAATGTGTATGAATTGAGGTTTTCATTAAAAAGACACAACAACTGATGACAACCTTATTACTGCTATCTTTATAGTGAAGTTCTTAGGTTATGTTTTTGTGTGTTCTGTTTCCTTTTGAATATGCAGTGGGGCATCATAGATCATTGTGCTTTACTTGACTCATTTATACCAGCATCCCATGTAGGATTAATGCAAACTGTTGATTGCTGTTTTTAATGTTTCAAATCTAAACACACATTGAAGGTATTTGGAGCTGCTGGTCAGTCTATGTACCGTAATTCTGTAAAATACATGTTAAAATTACTATATGAGTTGATTTCATTATAAGTGATATGAATTCATGCAGTGATTTGAAAGACTTGTTGACTGTGCAGTAGATTGGACATGGTCTACTCTTTGAAACAACTTGATGTAACAACATTTAATGCATTTTGAGGTGAAATGTGACTTACATTTGTACATTTAATTAATAACCCATTGTACTAAACTTAATATTTTAATTAGAATTGTAAATGAATGTGCCCCTAAGGCAGTTGTGAGCAGTGCAAACAGTTACAGTATTTATTGAGAAATTATGAATCTTTTGTAAAGAAATTACTTTAAAAAAAAGGTTCAGCCAGACATTTTGCCAGATATCAAAAAGAAGCAACTATGAACAAGTGAAAATTGTGAGATATGATATACTACCTCGTGCCAGTAAAAGTATGTTTCATCAGCAAGTTATCCAAAACACATATTTCTCTCATTTCAGATGATTAATTAAAGCACATTTACATATCTTTTTGAAACCCTGTGAATACTAACATAAATAAAAACTAAATTATAATGTATAAGCTCCAGTAAACCAGCTATTTTAATGTTGTCATAAACGTAAAACTTGTAAAACTTTCTCCCACATGCAATTTATTAGTTTCTTTTAAGACCTTTATTTGTGAGTAATATTGTACTTAATGCACTTGGATTATCACTCTTTTGTCACCAACACTGACAGCAACAAATGGCTGTGAACATTGGTGATAGCAGGAGTACTATATGGACTTGTTAATTGTAAAATGAAACATTGTTAATGGTTTCTGATGAATGTTGCCCAAAGATGCACTGTAACATAGATAATATAATTTGTTTTAAAACATTCTTCCAGATGTCCCTCAGCAAACTGCTGATTTTGAGGTAACATATATGAAACTGACTGTATCAAAGTTTGCTTTTGTATGAAGAGAGTTAACCAAAGGTGAGATGGTCTGAGATAAGTGTATTTATGAATGTTCATAGAAAAAGGGCACATATTTGAATGAAATGCCTTAATGGCCGTTCTGTCATGTGGCATTGCATATAGTATATGCCTGGTGTCAACTGTGACTGCCCCAGAAGAAGACAGAGGTCAGGATGACAGCGGAGAGATGCCTTGAAAGGAGAAGTGAGTGCTGCTGTGTTTGCACTTACATCTTGAAAAGTAATGAATATGATGAATGTGTGTAATATAGACTGACAAGCCTTCATATGTTTGCAATAAATTCAAAATCAAGCTACTCAACATGTTTGTGTCCATGAATTTAGGTCAAGCTGTGTTTGAATGAAATACATTCATCTGCTGTCTGAACCTAACATGACCACTAAAGAAAAACCCACATAAAGTCTTTGTTAGAGAAATTAAAAGTAAACATGTATTCAAATCACTCTTTTTGTTTGTGTTACAGCTAAGAGGGACGTAAGAATAGTAAAGAATAGTAAAAATAAAAATAAAGAGTTATACCTTCTAATGAGGCACTCTATTTAAGGGTTTAGGAGTTGTAACTAATGACTTTAGTAATGATTAAAAAACATGTATTAATGTATTATAAGCCACTGATATGAATATATGATTTATTAATCATTAATAATGCAATTGTAGTTGCAAATTATAAACCCTTTATGAATGGTGATTCATAAGAAAGTAGTACCAAAATAGTATATAAATTGAATTTACTACGAGAAAATAAATTAAACACCACACTATGTTGTCACTCAGTAAAGCTAAAAGTCTGGCTGCAATGACTAACATTTTTTAAATGAACAATCTTCTTCCTCAAACATGTTGTATGCTTTGACTTTTCGATAGATTGTTTCTGAGCATAGCACACATTTTTGTTCTGTTTTTCTTTGTTGACCATATTTACATTTTGTTCCCTTCTATTTCCCCTGACAAGATTATCGTGGCCCTCTGCAGTTTGATACACGGCTGATAAAGTTTCATCAATAAAAACCTACAAAAAATAAATAAATGACAAGGGTCAAAGGGAATCGAACAGATTTCTGCCAACACTTGTGGCATTTGCGGGCGTGCGAGGTTAGCTTTCTGCTAACACTGAAACATCACCCGGGCCGAGGCTTAAGTTTAACCTGACAGTTTGCTGCTGTGTTTACTCGGTTGCCGTGGATGCAGCGAGACTGGCAGACACTGGTTATTGCCCCCAGCTGCTCCCTGTGGTTTCTGAAGAATCTACATTAAGGCCCAGTTGTTGTATTTGAATGCCAAGAGGGGCTCTGATGTCACAGCTGTGACACAAGAAAAGTTAAGATTTATTGCCTCACCTGGATCACCAAGTGTGTTACATTTAGGTACATTTAGTCTCCTTGGACATAACTATCAATACAAATGAGGGCTATAGGTTTACGTAAAAGAGTACAGCAAACAAAAACACATGCCAATGTGGAAAACCTGCTGTAATCTATATAGGTTCAAATTTTTGAGTTTGCCATCTTAAAATTATCTAATCGCCAGATAGCTAAATTCTCACTTGAAACCAACAGGCAATGCACTGGGATCACTGGTTTCTAAGAGGGCTACGGTAGTGGCTCTGTAAGGGCCTTACTCAGGTATAGCAGTGCTTTTTGCTAAATGTAATGTCAGCATGCTTACAGTGACTGTCATATCATGCTGATGTTTAGCAGATATGTTTACCATGTTATTCATCTTAGTTTAGCGTGTTAGCATGCTAACATTTGCTAATTAGCTCAAAGTGTGGGAAAACTGCCTGACTTTAAGAGCCCCCGAAAACCCCCGGTTTACTATGTGGCAAGTACTTTGTGGTGATTTAGCCTACTTAATTACCTCCAACAAGGACATGATGTTTCCGGTTTGGTTTCTTGGTCTGTCTGTCTGCAGGATTACGGGAAAACTACTGGGCCGATTTTCATGAAACTTGGTGGAATGGTGTAGCATGGACCAAGGAAGAACCCATTACATTTTGGAGTGGATGCGAATCATGGAGCGGATAAACACATTATTTTTACCTTTCATTAACATTCCGAGATAGGGTATGGCCTTGGCAGAGGTCTGCAGTCTCCGAGAGCATTTCTAGTTTTTAATGCATTCGCGAATATGCGCTACTAAAGTACACAAATTGAGGCTTTAAGGTAGGTCCTTTATTTACACCTAATGTTAAGGCCCTGTGTTGTGGTATTATGCTTACTTACATGGTGCAAATACCTAAAACACATTTGTGTTTAATCAAATATCCCAAACTTGACACATAGTGAACCAAGGGCCAGATAGAATAAATCCCAGGAGTACCAGTTGGTCTTTGAGGCTTTAGGCAAAGTATTATCCAGTTGCCATGAGCACTGTAACTGATGAATACTCTTGCAATTTTGATTAGTAGGCCTGTGACAAAGTAGGTGATACACTCACCACTTGTCCCTTGTGCTTATGTACATTTGTCCATAATTATTTTACACATTGCTCTAGTTATTTTAAATGGTATTTATTTTACACACAACTACTGTTTAGTTTCAGTTAGATTTATTAAGTTGGAGGTTTGAACAGTTAATTGTTTCTTCTTCATACTTACCTTTTCTTTTCTCTTTTGTTTGGTCCACTCTGCAGACATGTTTGGGGAGGAGCCGCCCAGCAGCATGGTGTATTTATGGTAATGATAATGTCATCAGTGACATCATTAGACAAAACCAAGCCATAGGGTTTTTCTCTGTGTAATTCATTTTCACGTGTTTGGTTAAGACATTTAAGGGGCAATTGATATGAATTGCGACCCTCATAGAGTTTTCTATATTGTGTAAATGAGTGCAAACTGTGTCTAGCTTTGTCCAGATTTTGGTGAAGTTAGAAATGTTTGGTAGACTCACCACTGAAAGATAGTGGTGCAGTCCAGGGCTGATTGAGAGCCCTATAAAGGCAGTGGCATTTTGCTGCTTAGGGAGAGCGAAGCTGTGCCGATACAAACATGTGTTTCAGTGACTTTTGGTACAGCCTATAGACAAGAAGTTGTGCTGCTAGAATTGTGCTGCTAGAATTGCATGCTTGTCTCATTTTGTCAAGTAGATTGTGTTGTTTTGCTCCAGTTTTCTTTTGCTAGTTTCAACTTTTGTATTTTCCATGATTTATACCTGCTGGCACCTGGCACCCTGTAAATAAATAAATCTGCACTGTTTGGAATTCAAGAAATCTCCCTGCCTATCTTTGAGGCTCTGGCTATGCTACACAACAGCCTACTACCATCAATTTGGGGGACTTAGGCCTACATGGGTCAATATCACTGGAGCAGAGACAGAGCTATCCTGAAAGAGTCTTTCAAACTTTATAATCCCATTTTTGGAACAGCGGGTTAATCTAGCCCTACATATAATCTAGCCCTACATATTGTACAATTCATACATATTTTGCTGTATCTAAATCCATAGGCCAAGTCAAAAGGTGTGTGTGTGTTTCCACTGCACATTTATTGTTAGCCAATTACAAATCTAACAGACTGATCCCAGAATATGGAAACGCAAGTTCAGAGTAGCTCAAACGTCTTAAAACTACCCAAATGTTTTCAGACAAACAGAGCAATTACAGCCAAGTACAAACAAATATATTCAAGTGTTGATGGATTCACTTTTGGAGATTCCAGTTTCACCTCAAATCTTCAAAGTACAAAGTAAAGACGACGCACACACATCATCTCTGTAGGAACAATTAAATAAATCACCAACATGATTATAAAAAATGGAATTAATTGATATTATTTTGCTAAATAAGTTATTTCAAGTGTGTGAACAGTGACATACAACAATAAATTACTCCAAACATTTAATTAAAAAACTAAGGAATGTTAACAGAAAGGAGCGTTTCTATTCATGGGGGACAGTTAATCCACTGTCTCCAGTGTGATATTTACATGTACATCTTTTCTAAAACTGTATTGGGATAATTACAGTGGTACTATTCATGCTGATTATTACCCAAATAAGACATACATCCTGTGTGTGCCCATCATAAATACATTTTGGTGGAAATTCATAAAAAGACAATGCAAGAATTCCTGATTTTTAAACAAAATGTCAAATTAAAATGACTTAAATATTCACAGGAATGTAAACATTGCATGTGCTGTTAAAAAAAATACACTCACCATTTTCTCTCTTGGTTACCTTAACTGCATGAGGCTGAGGTGTGATAGCTGCCCCTGAATGTATTAAACCCTCTTTGAGTAATAATATTTGCTCCTGGATAGTTCATGATATCTCTTCTACCAGCTGGAGTCAAAAACCTTCTTGCACATGTTTGAGTTCTCCTGGTGAAGAGGGAATTCAGAGCCGGGGACGAGCTGCTTCCTGCTCTTACGCGACACAACGCTCTTTCCTGATGGCACGCTCTCATACTTGGTCAGGTATTCACTGAAAGCAGAACATCAAGAAGAGAAAATAAGTTTTTGTATAAGATGATTCAACAATAAAACCCCAAAGAGTACTGAATTATTTTTATGTACAGGGGCGTCACAATACCTGAAGGGGAAGGTAGTTTTGTCCATCTGCATGCACACCAGGAAGGGATAATTGGAAAACTGGACCGTGGTGATAAAGTCCAGCGATGCCTCCATTTCGAAGCTGACCTCAATGCCCGCTCTCATAAAGTCCATGTCCACTGTAACATTGCCAGTAAGCACTAACGCTCCCCTGAAACCACAAAGGGAAAACCAATTGAAAATGTGTTTTTAAACCTTTTTTTTTTTTACCAGCAGTAACCACTCAACTAGTAAACAAAATGTGAAACAAACCAACTGTTGCTACGGTTACCTGTAGTTTAACAAACTAGCTAACTAACTAACCCTTCGCTTTCAGGGAAATAGTGCACTATATAGTGTGTTCGCCGTTTTGTACTGGTGTTCGAATTCAGTGTCAGGTGTTCTGAAATATTCTAACAGACAGCTTCCAGCCAATCAGAAACAATTATTTTCTTTAGCCTTGTCCCAAATCCTGTGGCATATGGAGCTCGTTTGTGAATATGTATTCGTATCATACAGTTTGTATCAGTGGTTTATAAGTCCACTACAGCTCAGACACTAACACAAGTAGAGTTTAACACCATGTACAGCAACAACTCCCCCTTATTTTTCAAATCAAAGTGTGTCAGTGCCAGTGAACATCCAACGTCTGTAACTTTGCCCGTGGAGTGGAGACGTGCAAAGATGCCAGTATGGTTTGTTCTGCTTCTATAGATAGCCTGCCAGTCTATTATCAGAGTGGAAGAGGTACAACTATTCTGATCCATTCACCTGCCTCTGCCCTTCCCCTGCACACACGGGTCAAATCATCCTGAAGTTCATATTCAATATGTGACCTTTAACAGTGGTCGGAAAGTGGGAAGAAATCCCAAAACAGAAATATATTTCTTTTTTCTGTCTTAAACCATATTTTCGTTTCTCAGAATG